>JAZHYW010003567.1:0-12571 GCA_037355805.1 Ixodes ricinus | reverse complement strand
GTTTGTTTATACCTTTATTTAAGACATAACTGTACAGAGATGTCTCAGGGGACATGGCTAAAGGCATAAATGCCTGACGGGGCCATGCCCCCTTTTGGCAGCAGCGGTAGCAAAAACATGGAACAAATGAGGAGTGATACAATTTCACTCCAAACTGAAAATCTATACAAAACAAAACAAACACATCACAAAACAACATAACGTGAAAGGACAATTTTTTAGTTTACATCCTAAGTATTTTCCTTAAAACACATCCGGTTTTATTCCCCTGTGAGTAAGTGTTCTTTTACAATATTTTTATATTGATAGAGTGATCGTACGCAATCCAATGAAGCTAAAATATACGGGTAATGGTTTAAATGGTCTGGTATCAGAAAACTCAACCTCTGGTCTCCATAATTCGTTCGCGAACGCGATTTTATTAATAAATGTCGCCTTAAATTATACGGGCTATCTTTCGCGTGGTACTTAGCATGGAACGCCAATTTATCGATCTGAAATTGCCGCCAAATTTCAAGTGATAGTTTGTATTTATGTAGATTTCTTACGTTGAGTATTTGATATGTCCTAAAATATGGTGTGGCACTTTTAAGAAGTTGGATGTTACCTATTGCTCGCAATGCTCGCTTTTGTATGGATACAATATTGTCTAGATTTGTTTGGGATGTCGTTGACCACACTAAAAGGCAGTAGCTTATGCGGGATTGCACAAGGGCGAAATAAATTTGACGTTTCACTTTTGTTGGAAGATAATATCTTAATCTATTTAAAACACCAACGGCTCGACAAAGACTTGTTCTTAGAGAATCGATATGTGGCGTCCATGATAGGTTTTCATGGAATAAAACCCCTAAGAATCGAATGGTTGAAGATGGTTGAATATAAGAGTCCTGGAATTTTAATTGCAAATTGGAAGGTGGTATCATTCCTTTTGGTCTAAACAGTAAGTACTTTGTTTTTTCTATGTTTAAAGAAAGTTTATTAGATCTAAGCCATAAGTCTAATCCCTGCAACCACTGCTTTGCCTTTCCAAAGAGGTCGTCGATGTCAGAGCCAGAAAAGAAAATATTTGTGTCATCTGCATATAGTACTATATTTGAACTGCCACGTATGTTTACAATGTCATTAATATATAACAAAAATAATATAGGACCAAGAATAGACCCCTGAGGAACCCCATACTTTATGTACTGAACGTCTGACTTTACTCCATTTACTACTGTATATTGCGTTCTTGTAGTGAGGTAACTTTTAAACAGTGATAAGGGAATACCGCGTATTCCGCAAAACGGAAGTTTCTGTAAAAGTATGTTATGCTGAACGCAATCAAAAGCCTTCTTGAGATCTAGAAATATACCAAGCGTGTATATTTTTTGTTCAATGTTTTCGAGAATTTGTTCTTTAATTCCAAGAAGTGCAACTTCTGGCGATTTATTTTTCTGAAAACCAAATTGTTCTTTTACTAAAATGTTATTGAAAGTCAAAAACTTAACAAGTCTTTTATTTATAATATGTTCGGCTATCTTTGCAAAGACTGAAAGTACAGAAATAGGTCTATAGTTGTTTAAGTCACAAACTGGGCCACCTTTATGTATAACCGTCACACGTGCATGCTTCATTTTGTCTGGAAAGACACCCGTAGATAACATGAGGTTACAAACGTGCGCGAGTGGAATACTGATTTCGTCGCAAACGGCTTTTAACGGTTTTGGTTTAATGCCATCTGCCCCGGAGGCGCAATCATTTTTTAATGCTAGAATTAACTCCACTATTTCACATTGGTCTGTCGGATATAGAAAGAGAGAATTTAGACAGTTTGTCGAAATGAACTGCTCGCATGGTATTTCTACACAGTTATTTAAAGGAGCACCAACAGCCACAAAATGCGCATTGAACACATTTGCTATCTGTTCATCCGTCAGCGCCTCATTGTAAAATTGAACTTTTCTTGCCGAGGTATTTTTAGAAATGATCTCGTTTACTGTTTGCCATATCATGCGGGGATCTCCCATAACCTCTGAAAATTTGTTCATATAATATTCACATTTTGCTTTTTTAATATCAGAGTTTAGTTTATTTCGAACTTTCTTAAATATGCAAAGGTCACTTTCGCTTCTCGTTTTTAGAAATATTTGAAATAACTTGTTGCGGTTTTTAATTCTTGTATATAATTCACGAGATATCCATGGTTTTCGAGTTTTCTTATGCTTATTACGTGTTTTTAGGGGAAAAGAGGTGTTATACGCGGACACAAAGCAGGATAAAAAAACGTCATAGGCTGTGTTTGCATCATTTTCTCTCAAAACACTATCCCAATCTAAGCAGGAAATAAGATCCTTAAAATGCTGAATATTTCGTTCCGAATAATCTCTAACCAGCTTTTTTTCTTTATTCTTACACAGCTGGTTAACAGGCATTAGACAGTATATTGGCAAATGATCACTGATGTCGCACGTTAATACACCTGATCTCAAATTCTCAATAGGAAGATTTGTAATACAGAGGTCAAGGGTTGTCTCAGAAGTCGAGGTGATTCTAGTTGGTACAGTTATTGTGTTTGTGCAACCATAAGATTCAAATATCTCTTGAAAACGCAAATATGATACATTGTCCGCGGAAGCATTAATGTTAAAATCACCAACAAGAACAACCTGTAACTTCAGTTCCATGCTCTGTTCAAGCAGCGTTTCTGAGAAATGCAGAAAATCATTTACGGATCCAGATGGAGGACGGTACAAGAGAGCAAACAAAATATCACAGCATTGAATCGAAATGCACTCAACGTTGTCGTCTATAATTTTGTATTCAGGAACTATTTTGTATGATAGCTCTGAGCGAATATATATGGCAACACCACCACCAGCCTTTCTTGAGCGGCACGCAGACACACAGTCGTAACCAGCCAGCTGGACACACTCATCAGATGTAAACCACGTCTCACTAAAACAGATTATGTCAAAACGTTGATTTAACTCAGATAAAAAAAGGTTTACCTCGTCGAAATTTTTTCGCAAGCTCCTTGCATTCAGATGAAAAAGTGAAAGATAGTGACCTTTCAAAGATGCGATATCACGAGACAGATTAGGCATAAAAATAACAAAACTTCAGACGTTCTTTCCTACGAAGTTACTTTAGACTGACAAGATCATCCTCACCGCGAATAACCACTGCTCGTTCACCGTTCTTTCTTCGCACTAGCACTTTCCCGTTCGCATGCCAAACAAAAGCGTATCCTGATTTCTGCGCCCATTCCTTCGTCATCGTCAGAAGAGTGCGGGAGAGCCGAGTCATGTTTTCACAAATATACACGTTGCCCTTTTCTTTCTTGAGTGACTGCCTTTTTTGAAGCCAAGAATCGCGAAGCTCTTGACACGTAAAGCGAACGATAACGCCTCGTGTTTCGCCCGGTTTTGCTGGGAGTCTATGCAAAGCTGCAATGTCACTTCGGTTTACAGGTGGAATATTCAGCTTTGTTGCCAATTCGTTCATTTTTCCCATGAGGTCTTCATTCTGTGTTTCAGGGATACCGTGAATTTCAATGTTTAGACGACGACTCTGTTTTTCGAGGTTATCCAAATCTAATCGGAGCTGAGCGAGTTCATTTGGAGAGGAAACTTTTCCAGCAGGTCTACTCGTTTAGCCAGTTCTTTAGTGGACTTTTCCTGCGCAAGTAAACGCCTTTGAAGGTCGTCAAACGTGTCTGAAAGTACTTGTACAGACTTTTCGAGTCCACCGATCACGCTGGGCAAAGTCATCAGAGTATCGAGCTTATTACTTATTTCCAGTAACAGTAAAGAGGAATCGACTACCGATTTCTGCGTTTTTTGTTTCTTCGTTCGTTTTTGTGCCTCCTACGCACAGTCTACACTTCCATGTTTTTCTAAAATCCCCAGGTTTTACTTGCAGTGTTTCTTCAGTTTCATCAGAGCACTCACCAAGATGGAACATAAAATTACATTTAGAGCAGCGCATATACGATTCATTCTTAGGAATAGATAGCCGGCATGCGCAACAGCGTGTCATGACAAAATACACAAGAAAGATAAGACACCTTCACGCAACGCACTTTGGCAGCAGCGGCAGGAAGACTAATAGTAATGAATAAGGTGAGAAAGAGAAATTAACCAACCTGCAAAACACAGGAGCAGAAGTATGAGCTGATGTGTCGTCAGCTTGCTGCCGCTGCCACCAAATGCGAAGAAAACGCCCCTCGGCAACCGCAGGTGCCAATCGGTGTCGCTGGCGTCGCTGATATCGCAGGCGATTTTGCTGCGTTGGAAGAACTTGTCCTTGCCGACGAAAAACAAAATTCCTCCGTTTGAAGCTTGAGTTTGTCGGATGACGGTCTGTAGGGATGTCGCGTCGGAGTGTAGTCAGTGGACCACCAGGTTAGGCAGCTGCAAAACACAGGAGCAGAAGTATGAGCTGATGTGTCGTCAGCTTGCTGCCGCTGCCGCCAAATGCGAAGAAAACGCCCCTCGGCAACCGAAGGTGCCAATCGGTGTCGCTGGCGTCGCTGATATCGCAGGCGATTTTGCTGCGTTGGAAGAACTTGTCCTTGCCGACGAAAAACAAAATTCCTCCGTTTGAAGCTTGAGTTTGTCGGATGACGGTCTGTAGGGATGTCGCGTCGGAGTGTAGTCAGTGGACCACCAGGTTAGGCAGCTGCAAAACACAGGAGCAGAAGTATGAGCTGATGTGTCGTCAGCTTGCTCGGTGGGTATGTGTGCCCGTGGGTGGAGCCAGCCATTCCTCCCAAGAAATGATGTGTTTGAGAGTGGGGGAAGTTGATGGTGTGGGTTACAACACCAGCAGGTGTGGGGGATGGAAGGGTATTCTCCGCATTTTGGGCAGGTAGGTGTTGTGTCCCGGGCTATGGGGACACTGTGGAGCGAGCAACCAGTCTGGTCCGAGCGTTCTGATAGACTGTTCTTTTATTAGATAGAGCCAATAGAGGAAAAGAAAGATGAAGAGAAGAAGAATGATGATAGCATCAAAATATTTACAACACTGTGAAGAAGATGAAGTCGAAATCGAAACTAGGTGAACACAACATTCTCCCCCTCCCCTTGAATTTGGAAAATAAGAATGAAACATTGAATATAGTGAACAGAGAGAACGAAGGGGGAAAAAACATTTCAAGGAAATTACAAATTAGACCGGATCACTATACAGTACAAAACGCATGTGAACAACAACAATTACACATATATACAACTGACACTTTTTCTCAATGTACAATGCTAAGTTCGTTACGTTGAAACAAAGAACAAGTTAGAAATCATAGCTAAAGGTAACACGACCCATTTTCGGACTTATGTACAGCACATTCATTCCAATTCTACAAGTTTAGTTATTCCTGGCCAGGACTATAGACGTTAACACATACTACTACATGTACTCATTTTTACGCACTCACACATACAAGTTTCATAAGATAAACTATGACAGTTCCGTTATATATACAAAGTTCTACTGAATCGTTCAGGAGGTCGCCGGTTGCGCTGAGACCGTCGCAGTCTTGGTGCTTGGGGCGGTGCTGCTGTTGGATTTGGTTCCGCTGTCCCTGGTCTCAACCGAGGTGTCGGAGCGACAGCTGTTGGCTGCCAGTCATGATGACTGCACATCGCTCTTTCTTTGTCGTTGGTTTTGTTTTGGAGGAGACTTTTAGGCACAGTCACCTCCGGCTCTGGAACGGTTGATAGCTTGGAGGCATTCCATATCTTGCCGTCCTCAAGTCGGTAGGTCCACCTTCCGACCTGCTGGGTTATGCGCGTCGGAGGGCTGAAAGCTGGACTTCCCTTGGGCACTTTTCCGGGCTTTTTCACTCTGACGAGGTCTCCCACTCTGAAGCGCGGTGTCCTAGCCGCCCGTCTTCCATCGGTATATCTCCTGCAGCGATCTTGTCTCTGCTGCACACGCTCACGCAGTCGCTGCATCTCCTCAAATGGGTTCTTGAGGAACTCTGTGTGGGAAAGACCCAAAATGTGCAGCCTGTGCCTTGGCTTTCGACCGTGGAGCAGAAGAGCAGGAGACAACCCGGTGGTGGCGTGCGGTGTACAGCGGTAGACGAAAAGGTAGTCCAGGACTGCAGCGTGCAGTGCGCGGTTCTCGAGTGCTGCACACTGTATGTACGACTTGAGGGTCCGGTTGAATCTTTCCACCTGCCCGTTGGCTTGTGGATGGTAGTTAGAGACAAGCTTGTGTTTGATTCCCCGATGAGCCAGGAAAGTTTTAAATTCCTCAGAAACGAACTGGGGCCCATTGTCGCAGACGAGACTGTCAGGATAGCCCTCGCGCGTAAACACAAGATGTAGAAAATTAGTCACCGTTTTCGTGGTGACGTTAGAACAGAATTGAACTTCCGGCCATTTAGAGAAGTAATCCACCAACGTGATTACGTAGCGGTATGCCGGTGGCGCTCTCTCGAAAGGGCCCACTATGTCGATGCCGACCTTTGACCACGGGCGATCGGGCAGAGGCACCGGTTGAAGAGGCGTGGTTGCCGTCTTCGCGGACTTGTCGGCTGTCTTGCAGATGTCGCAGGCGTGAACTGCCTGCTTCACCTCCGCGTTCATGCGGGGCCACCAGTAAAGTTCGCGAAGGCGAGTTGTCGTCCTGACAATGCCAGCATGACCTTCGTGTGCCCTAGCGATCAGCGTCGCTCGCATGCTTGTTGGGATGACAAACTGCTCACCCCTTAACAGAAGGCCGTCATCCACCGAGAGTGTGTCTTTCTGATCAT
Organism: Ixodes ricinus; assembly: GCA_037355805.1. NCBI lineage: Eukaryota > Metazoa > Arthropoda > Arachnida > Ixodida > Ixodidae > Ixodes > Ixodes ricinus. The sequence continues at coordinate 5,826 of JAZHYW010003567.1, read as the reverse complement.
GGAGAATGACCTCGTCTGCGGACAACGCCCTCCAGGGTGGCCACTCAGAGATGATGTAGGTCATTACTGCAGAAAGGAGCGGGTCCGCCGCAGTTTCCTCTTGTAACTGCGATTTTGTTACGCATTCACTGTCCAGGGAGACGAATGATACAATCTCTTCGTCAAATTGCGTTCCGCCTTCGTCATCTGGTACCGGAAGCCTAGAAAGCGCGTCTGCAACCTGATTTTCACTGCCCCGCTGGTACTCGACTTGGAAGTTGTACTTCAGGAGACGGGTCGACCACCGAGTAATTCTGAGTGGGCGAAGTCCATTTCCTCGGGTGTTTAACAGTGCAACGAGTGCCTGATGGTCTGTCCGCAACTTGAAGCGACGACCCCACAGGTACGTGTGCCATCTTTCACACGCCCACAAGCATGCAAGGGCTTCTCTTTCCCCCGCCGAGTACTTGCGCTCTGCCGGGGTCAGCGTACGTGATGCGAAGGCGACCGTCTGGACTTCCGTGCCGTGGAGTTGCTGAAGCACGGCTCCAAGCCCGTACGCCGAAGCATCGGTAGTCACAATTATGGGTAGGTCTGGATTGAACATCCTGAGAGTTTTTGAAGAGGAAAGTAATTTCTTCACTCGAGCGAAGCTCTTGTCCGCGGCTTGGTCCCAAATAAAGGGCGTGCCCTTCCGGAGGTACTTGCGCAAAGGTTCTACCTCAGACGCAAGGTGGGGAACGAATCGTGCATAGTACTCGACCATGCCCAGGAAGGACCTTAGCTGCGTCAGGTCTGTTGGGATTGGAGCAGCTTGAAGAGCATCCACTTTTTGTTGCAAAGGAGCAATTCCGGCGCCGCTGACTTTATGTCCCAGAAAAGAGAGTTCTGGGACGCCGAAGACACACTTGTTGTTAAGCTTGAGCCCTGCGTCAGAAATGCGTTGAAGGACCTCCTGCAGACGTTCCAGATGTTCTTGTTGAGTCTTGCCAAAGACGACAACGTCGTCAAGGTAAAACAGTACGCCTTGACAGCCATGCAGGATTTTGGACATCATCTGCTGGAACGTTGCAGGAGCAGAAGCTAGTCCAAAACACACTCTTTTGTAGCGGAACAGCCCTTCGTGTGTGATGAAGGCTGTTATGTCGCGGCTGTCTGGATGCAATGGCACTTGATGGTAAGCAGCCGCGAGGTCTAATTTTGAGAAGTGACGGGCACCGTGTAGAGCGTTCAACAGCTCTTCGATGTGAGGAAGCGGGTAACTATCAATTACAACCGCTTTGTTTGCGCTACGAAGATCAACGCACATCCGAATGGTGCCGTCTTTCTTCTGCACGACCACAATGGGCGAGACCCATTCTGAGGCATTAATGCGCTCAATCACGCCTTCTTGTTCTAGGCGCTTGACTTCTTCCGAGACGGCTTGCCGAGCCGCTTGAGGGATTCGCCTCATGCGATGTTGAACAGGTGGAACCGACGCTCGAATCTTTACCTTGCATTGAATTCCTTTCACTCGACCCAAGCCAGGGGTGAAGAGGTGATTAAAACGTGCGAGACATGCTGGAAGTGTTGGACTTTGCATTGCCGGTGCGGGTGCGGTAGGCGGAATTACTGCCGCTTGTTTTTGTGGCATGGCACGCGCCGCCCACTCTTCTTCCAGCGCTGCAGACATGTCGTCGGGCTGGCAGGTTACATCAGTTGTAGATGTGGAAGGTGGAAGTTGCCGACCTTCCGTGTTGTCAGTAGTCTGCTCAGATACCAGAGGAGGGTCTGGTAGTCGCGACGCTTCATCAGGCTCGTCAGCGTCGGTATAGAAGCATGTTCTGGCTGCTCCACTCATTTGAATGTCCAATGCTACCACAGCGTCCATTCCAAGTAGCGACGTACCGTTGTCCGCTATATAAAACAGCACTTGTGCCTGTCTCGTCTTGAACGTAACAGTAGCCGTGAAGGCTCCCAACACGTTGATGGGCTCGCGGGAAAAATTCAGCAACGTGACAGGGGGTGGCACAACTTTGGCGTCGCTTGCGAACTGCTGTATAAATGTGGACTTGTCCATTATCGAAACAGACGATCCCGTATCAAGCAAGAACGGTAGTGACGTCTTAAAGACTTTTACCGTAATGAATATTCGTGATTTGCACATTCCCGTGATGTGATTCACGAGCGTAGAGTCTTCGTCATCGTCGTCGTCGTCATCCGACAGAATCTGTTCGACTTTCTTGCGCCGCGGCCGTTGTGAATAGTCCTTGGGCGTGCTTCTGCAGACACCGCCGAAGTGACCACGACGACCACACTTGTAACAGTAAAGATTCCGGGCTGGGCACGTGTCGTAACTCTGGCAGCGTTCCAACCCGTGTCCGCAGTTCGCACACGTTCGTCCATAACTTCTCTGATCGATACGTCTTGGGCGTTGGTCTTGCCACGAACTAGGCGAAGATGTGAATTGGACCGACCTGCGACCTGGCTGTCCAGACCGTCGTGGTCCACCTCCAGACGATTGCTTTTGGCCGGTACCGCCACAGGCGGCACAGGGCGAAATAGCTGGCGCGCGTGCGTCGCGCGTGCTTCGAGATGTCGATCTTCGGCTCTCAGCACGTTCACTCCTTGCAGGAGAGCGAGAACTGTACCGTCGCGAAGACTCTCGAGGTGATGAGTTTCTTGGAGACGGTGGTGGTGTATGACTCCGTCTCAAGTTCCTTTCTGTTGACGATCCTGCTCCGAAGCCCGCACTTCCGGTGGAAACGTTGCAAGTCGACAGGGAGCTCGGAGAAGGCGTCGATGCCGTTGTCCATTCCCGAACTTCACGTCGTGCACGCTCAATATTTAAAAGCGTCTGAAGGACCACGTCAAATGGAAGAGCGGCATCTAGAACCATTCGCTCTTGCATTTCAGACGACGCGACACCGATCATGAACTGTTTCCGGACCTGTTCTTGTGTTTGGTCCCCGAAACTTGCCGGAATCGCTAAGGCTCGCAGCGCCGACAGAAAGTCCTTGAGGGACTCACCCTCTTGTTGCTTCCGAAGGTGAAATTGCAGCTGTTGCAGAGTCACGTTGACGGGTTGAGTGAACTCTGCTTCCAGGAGTTCCACCGTCTCTTTGTAAATGTCTCTCGCCGGTGGACGGCGAGCTTGTTCGCCGCTTGCTGCTGCCGACGTTGCTGGCGCCGTTGCAACAGCACTCTCGGGCGTTGGTAACGAGTCGAATATCTGTTGGCCTGCTTCGCCGAGACAGTTGAGCAGCATGGCCTGCCGACGTTCGGCGTCGTAATCTCGAGCGCCAGTGGCCAGCAGATATCGCTCGAAAATCTGTATCCATCGTTTCCATGGAATGGGCGGAGTACCGGGTTTCGCTAAGAACTCCGGGGGAAGTCTGCCGCCGGACGTCGCCATCATAGGAAGATGACCTTCTGCTTGAGAGGGCGGCCGTTCTATAGCGCAGCCATCTTGAATGTGGCTGGGGACGACCAAAGGAAGCGGCTGGACGAACAGAATAATTCGCCGAGAACCAGCCGACGAAACCAAGGGCGCAGCCGATGTCTTGCCGGTGAAGACGGTCGGGTCCAGGAACTCCTCGTCGCCAGAAATGTATGTTGTGTCCCGGGCTATGGGGACACTGTGGAGCGAGCAACCAGTCTGGTCCGAGCGTTCTGATAGACTGTTCTTTTATTAGATAGAGCCAATAGAGGAAAAGAAAGATGAAGAGAGAAGAATGATGATAGCATCAAAATATTTACAACACTGTGAAGAAGATGAAGTCGAAATCGAAACTAGGTGAACACAACAGTGGGGAGTCCGGGTCGTTTGTAGATGTGGTGTGATGGAAGAGAGTTGGTCTGGGCTTGCCTTACGAGGGAGGATTGTTGTCTAGACATTGTCTTTGGACGGTGAGGGTAAATGGTCCGCTCTTCACGTTGTTCTTTCAACCTTGACTTCCGCAGGGCTCGGTGAGGGTTCCTTGTTGCGCCTACTGAGTAGATAGCTGGCTATGACGTGACGAAACCCGGGGAGTTTTCGCGGGGGTGAGATGATGGGCTGTCTCATTTCCCTTCACGCCTTGGTGGCCAGGTGTCCATACGAGGCGAAATTTTTTGTCCGGGTAGCGGATATGTATTTCACGGACTCAGGTTATCCGTCATTAAGAGTAAGGTGTGGTCGGTGTAGTTTCGTAGGGCGCGCTGTGAGTCCGTGAAGATTAGTGTGGGATTAGTGTTAGGTTGCTGGGCTGCGTGTTCCGTGGCTTTGGCGATGGCGTATTTTTCCAAATCGTCGATCGTCGGGGGTTCTGTGAAGGTTTCGGAGTAATGTAGTTTAATGCATGTGTTGACGAAAGCGATTTCGCCATGGGTAACCTGGTGACCGGCATCAGTAAAATACGTATCACGATCCATCTCATGCATTCGCTTTTCGTGGGCTTTGGCGCGGAGTTTACGTCTCTCGGGGGTTGTTGTCGGGGTGCATGTTTTTCAGTAGTGGTTCCACTGTAACATTTGGGTGGGCACTTTTCCATGGAGGGGAGGTATGTGGGGATTGGGGGAAGTGGAGAACTGCGGTGTTGCTAGTATCTAGTGTCTGCAAAATTGTTTCGCCCTTGGTTTCGAGGTTGAGAGTCGTAATATCTGCCCGTCTTTGTGCATTTGTATGTGTTCTGTAATGGTGTTGAAAGGGTAAGTTCGCTGCACGCGTGCGCGGCACTCCCAAGGCCAGTCGGTACAGTTTACGGAGACTGGCTTCGAGCCTTTTTGATTTGAGTACATGTTGTCGTGAGGTATAATGGTGTGTATATGAGACGAGATGTGACGAAGGCGTCGATGATAAGGGTAGATCATGCTCTTTGAGCCCCGTTCTGTGATATGTGGTCCGTTGTATAAGGTGTGCGATCTGATTGATTTGGGCGTGAAGGCGGTTGAGTGATCCTTCCGGTTTGCCGTTGAATTGAAATACTACTCTTAGGATTTTGGTTTGATCAACTTGCTGAAGTTCCTTGTCCTACTGCTTGATTTTGATGAGTTTTCGGTCGGGGTTGGGTCCTCTCTTCGAGGATGGGACCAGTGGTTGAGTTTGGAGGAGATAAGGTGAGTCCTATTGTGGAGGTATAAACTTCGACCGCATCACAGCCCCGTTGAAGAGTTTCTTACGATTTGTCCGGGGTTTCCCTTGTGCTGTCCATAACGTAATATCGTCCGCGTAAATTGAGTGTTGAAGATCGGGAATTTCGCTTTAGGTGTCTTGGTAGATCTGCCATTGCGAGGTTGAAAAGTGTGGGTGATATAATTGGTCCTTGCGGTGTTCCCCTGTTGAGATGAAGGTGGGAGTTGTTTCGTGGGGCATGTTTATGGAGGCCCGTCCGGTTTGTGAGGAAATCCTGCACATAGTTATACATGCGTCGTCCATATCCATTGTAGGCGAGCTTGGACAGGATGGCTTCGTGTTTCACGTTATCGTATGCTTTGTGAATGTCGAGCGCTACCAATCCTCTGAGTGAAACTGTGTTGAGGTTGCATACGTCGTGTTGCATGCGTATAAGTGTATCTTGCGTGCAAAATGTGCTTTCTGAAAACCAGTTTGTGTTGGAGCCAGGTCGTTTCTTGATTCGAGGTGCCAATCCAACCGAGTTAAGACCATTTTTTTTTCTTAAGCTTCCCAAGGCAGGAAGTTAGGGAGAAGGGTCTCAGATTTTCAATTGTTGGGGTTTTGCCGGCTTTGGGGATGAAACAAATGTCGGCATGTTTCCATTGAATTGGTAGTTTTCCGGTTGACCACACGTGATTATATAAGTCGATGAGTTTGGTGAGGTTTTCGTCATTCAGATTTTGAGGACTTTGTATGTCATCAGGTCTTTTCCT
>JAZHYW010003566.1:0-17319 GCA_037355805.1 Ixodes ricinus | reverse complement strand
TGGTAAAACAAATAAGATGACGACTGCTGAAGGATCGGGAGCTGTGGCTCATATTTAATTTTACTTCATATATTGCTCCTTCAGGACGCGAAGGCATTTTTAGAGGGGAAATAAACAAAAATTGGCGTCAAAATATAAATTCGAAGTTCGACACAAGCAACATGAATACTAATATTAATGGCAAGTCTCAAAAACTTCGCTGCCCGCGATGGTTGCAATTATCCTTCGAGTCCCTGTGGGATCAATAAATATAAGCCATAACTCTCAATCATTAAGCAGCCATCATCTTACTTGTCCTGGGATGTAGGGGGGACGAAAGATGAATGAAACGTTCTCGGCATCAAACTTGGGACGCCGACCTCGTGCTCGTTATCGAGAGAGCGGAAACATAAACGGAGGATGATGAACTGCTCGCGTAGAATCAAAATATGCAAATAATGTTTATAAAATTATTAAAGGCGATCGACTTTTCGATAGAAGAAGGAGGTTGACGATGACAGGATAGTTTTCATGCTAGGGACGTTGGTGTTCTAGCCGCACTAACGTCTTCCTACTGTCCAAAACAGGACGCGCACGTTTCGACAGCTGAGTGTATCGGGTTAGGAATCCTTTAGTATGCATCCTATTCATCCTTCGAGAAATTCTTACTGTATGTCAACTAATGTAAGAGCATTCCTGATTGCTTTTTTTTCTTTCAGTTAATACATGCCTGAAAATAGTTCTGTTTAGACTGAAGTGTAATTATACGTTTTGATGCCTTGGTTGCTAAAAACGTCAAAATGCTATCACCAGCTTCGCAGTCGGCCGCCAGAGTGGTTGGCTCTCTGCTGAAAGAACATTGAAAAAGGTGTTTCGCTATGACGTCACTTTTGGGCTGCAATGTATTTTCCCCTGCTTCTTTCAGAAAACCAATGTACCAGAGTTTTAAGCCAGCACCTTCTGCCTGTCTCTTTTGTGTCTCTCTTCGTTGTGACCTTGTCCTTGGCGCGGTTGCTTCCTAAGATGCCGTCCCCTAGATAGACTTCGGAATGCCGTGGATTCCAAGCGCGATATTAAAACCGGTACGATGGGTGCAGCCCATGTAGAGTTCTTTACCGGTGACAGGATGCCCTCTCGCTGCAGGTGCTGCAGCTCTTGTGACACTTTATCCTTGAGTGCGAAGGAAGTGGCCTTGGCTTGAAAAATCTGGGACGGGCGTCAGCCGGAATGTGCAGTCTTGCTGCAGTGCCCAGAAAGGTGCCCACACCTGGCTTGAACAACGCCTCGAAGTCGTACAGTAGCCTTGGCACTGCGGTAAGTGCAGAGACAACAACCGCCTTGGACTGCGACAGCTGAATTCCCAGAGCCTGGATCCAGGTTCGGCTAAGCAGCGTGGGTGATGACCCCTTGTTACAAAAAGGGGCAGGCGTGCCTCCTTGTTGTCAAAACAGACGCTGACTTCGGCCATGCCTTGGACAGTGGAAAGATGGCCTGAGTAACTGCGCAGCATGACGTCCGAGGCCTGGGCTGGTGCGGACGGAAAGGTTTTGTTTAAAAGCTTCCCGCAATGACCCAAACGCTGGCTCGTGTATCCAGTTCCGTGCACAGGTGCTGGCCAGAAATTTCGAGGGTGATCAGGAAAGGTGGGACCGACTGGTTGGTGGGGGCCAGGCACCACATGTAAAAAATCTGGGTGTTTTCGGTGACAATATGTAGTTGAGCTGAATCGGTGCCAGTCGTTTTTTCCGCATGTCGACGCCGCTGTGGCTGCGCGCCGGTGCGACGGTGGTAGCCTCGGCCGCGAGCTGGGGCCGCCCCTTCCAACGTGCGTCAGGCCGCTGGACTGCCGCTTCATCGCCCTACATACACGGGCAAGGTACCCTTGCTTACCACAAAAGTGCCACGACGCTTGCTTGACCAGGCATAGGTGCGGCTGGTGCGCGTCGCCACAGCGAGGGCAGGAACCGCCCCCGTGGCCGCCATCTTGTTTGTTGGGAACATCACCGCTGGTAACTGAAACGCTGGTTGCGCTGGTCCTGACGAACGGAGAATCTCGGCAGAGTCCCGAGAAGCCAACGCTGCATTTACGGCGTCGTCAAACGAAGAGTCCGGGAGTTCAAGGAGCCTCGTTTGCATGGCCGTGTGTTGATACCGCAGACGAGCCGACCTCGAAGCAGCGAATCAAGCTGCTCGCCGAAACTGCAGTTCGTTGAGAGGCCGTGGAGAGCAGCGACGAAATCGTTCACAGTTTCGGCATTCCTGCGGTTGCGGTAATAGACCTATTGCTGTCTTACCCAAGCATCAAGGAGAATGCAGGGATTGGTGTTCCACGCGCCCCACGTGCTGGCCTCAGCAGTAGTAACTTTTCCAAAGCAAAAACCTAAAACAAATGGCATATTGCACGCGCGTTCGTCGACGCTTTCTTTTGGTAATTTACTTCGAATCTTTTATACAGGAAAGGCGTGCGCGTGTGGCGCGTGGAACACCAATCCCTGCATTCTCCTTGATGCTTGGGTAAGACAGCAAATGGTCTATTGAAACGAAACCGTTCCATTATTAAGGACGGCGCAGGGCTGTAATGCACACGCAGGAGCGTGAACAGTTCTTCAAACGACCTATCGTGGGGACAAAAGACTGTACGAGCAGAATAAAGAGAGCGACGAGCGTGGCTCGACTGCTTTTTGACTCCCGAACGTGACTAACGTGTGTACCGTTTTCTTCCGGGTCTTAAGCCCGAACGACCGACGTAGTACGATCATCACAGCATGGTTCAGAACTCACACGAGCATATATATGATGCAGAATGTGTGAGCATATCTGATTTACAGTAGAACTCTCAGGGCTTGTTTGATTTTGGTTTTGGAGTCAAGCTCACAAATGCTCTCAGAGAGACTATTTAAATTGTTAAATGTATTTTGCGATAGTCTTAGTCTTTTGCCACATTTGTTTTGAAGCTCTCGGCACTTCAGAACATGTTGTCAGAATTTTTTCACCTGCAAAGTGAGAAATTGTGCAATTTGTACTAAAAATATCTTAGAACAACCGTTTGAGTATAATAAACAGACATCTATTGAACGGGTGGGTAATTTTAGCAATTATTGCTTGTCTTGAATTGACGCCAAAGCTGCTTTCAACGGGTTTCAGCATTTTATCGAACCATTCGAAAACTTAGTGCACCGTAATTCAGAAACATCCGGCAAAAAATCTTATTCCGTATCTGAAGACACTGTCGGCTAGAATGGTACTAATCCTATTTTCTTCTCATTCAGTGGGACAAGAGCTCTCAATATAAACAATAATATTTTGCACTGCACGTTCATGCACTGTGAAACACTATTAAAAATGATAGAACTAATACTGACGATATGCAATAGTCATGGCAGAGGACACTAAGCGCATTTTGCATAAGAACGCATTGGAATTTCACATAATGATAGTAATATTTGTTTAGCTCAGGAGAGCCGTAGCTCAGGAGAGTCGGGTTAGGTACGTGGTCTCAAGAGAAGTTCTGCATGTGCTGCTTCAAACCACTCCTAGTCAAGGATCAATGGCAGGGGATTGCGTGCCAGAACCATCACCTCAACGACTGCAGAGATGGGTCCTACAGAGATGCGGGTGCACAGTGCACCCGATGGGACGACCCTGCCACCACCAACGACGGCAATGGGTGGCTTTGTCCACGGTAGCAAGCTTGACGACTTGACGACATCGTGCGACAGCATGGTCAGCTTGGACCCTCTGTCCGGGAAAGCGTCAATCTTGCCGATGGCAAGAATACCGGCTTGGATCACTGCACACTGGATCAGTAAGCCCTCAAGGAAATTAGGGTCTTGAAGGCACGACATGGAAGGGGTGTTGGCCTTGGAGGTACCAAAGCATGGTTACGTGAAGTCCTTGCTTCAGTACACTTGGCAGAGAGATGACCCTTCTGTCGGCATTTGTAGCATACGGCGTTACTCAAGTCTTGACCGGGGCGGTAGGCAGGGGCTACATGTCTGGAAGTGATCGTACGGTAGCGAGCATCCTGTTCATCTGGTGGGAGAGATGAAATGGGTGACGGTGATACGGGCATGTGGTCAGCTCTGTCTGAAATGTTTGCTGAGAGTGAACTCTGCGTAGATGCCGGATACGCCTCGGCAACTGGGGGTTTGGCGTTTGAGTTCTCTGCGTGGCTCGGTTGAAGAATGGAGTGGCTTAATGTCCGGTCAAGTTCTGTGATAATGCCCATGTACCTAGCGACTGTTAGAAGGCGTTGCGCTGCAATGGATGTCGCCAACTGTCCGTCCTGAACCCTTTGAATAGCATACTCATTACGTTGGACGTCGGTCAGAACGACCGGGCACTTGAAGATGAGCTTTAACTTTGCTAAAGAGTAGTCCACCAGGCTCTCTCCACGTAACTTTACTCGAGAGGTAACCTTGCGCTGCCACTGCAAGAGGGATAACCTGTCGCCGAACTGCGCTTTGAACGCGATCTTGAAGCTATCCCATGTTGGGGACTGACGGCCAGTGACGACTTTCCCGTCGGCTGCCGGGCCAAGAAGCTTCCCGATGGCGACTGCGAGCAGCGTCGAAGGTTCCCAGGACGCCAGTCCTTGTGTTAGTTCCAATTCTTCAATCCAGTATCGGTCTGAGATGCTTCCGTCGCCGCTAAAAGTCGGCAGCGACGCGGACAAATCTGGGAGAGTCGTTACTTGAACGGGGGCCATTGGGCGTTGAGACATGTTGAGTAATTGTTGCAGCAAACTTGTCATCAGCTGCGTACTTTGCGCTGGGTCAAGAGTCTAAAGAGGCAATGACTCTTGCGAGCAATGCGCGGAAGTCGCAGGGTCGGGAAGGAGCAGTTCCGGTGGCGTTAGCGGTCTGTTTTGGGCGATGTCAGCGAGGAGGCGGTGGATGATGTCCTCCTTGGTTCCGGTAACTTCAAAGTTCCGACGAAGTAACTCGTTTCGGAGAAAATCCACCATAAATCCGGCGAGTTCGTCGGCCGTATCTTCGGCCCAATTTATAAGTGGCATGGTGGCTGGCGGGCACTAGGCGGGCTTGCGTTTGCGGGTGGGTGAAGTACGAAGGGCAGGCAGGGCGGGCGGGTTACGTACTTCGGACTGTCGATTCAGGCAAGGCGAGCAGGCGGTGCGGTCGGGCGAGCGGCGTTCGGGGTCCCTGGCATTGTTGGCTGTCGGCTGCGCCAAATGTGAGGACCGGTAGGCTGATAAAGAATGTAAAAAGGTTTTATTAAGATATAACTGGGTTAGATGGTGGCATAACGCACCGAGGCGACCAAGAACAACTGCACGCGCAGTTCTTGAGCGCGTGGGCACGATGATTGCCAGACCAAATCGCGGGTTTTGCCGTCTGGCACACAATATATATATATTGTGGGTATCCAAGAAGCGATAACTGCCTTTGATGGTGTCCAGGCTCGTTCTCGCCACGCGCTCACCCCCTGAGCACCGGCTTGCCACGTGCCCGACGACGATCTTTATTCTTTTATATGCCGACATCACCCCCCTTCCCCCCTTTTCTGGGGGGAGGGAGCGTTTGTCCAAGGCTCGTTGCACATCCCCACGGTGTTCACCGCTTCGCCGAAACGGTTGAAGTAGTTCATCAGGGCATCCTGCGCCCTCTCCTTTGCAAGAACCCCGCGCGATCGCCTTGCACAACCAGCTTTTACACTAACTGCTTTCGTCTCGGAGGATCCACCACTTCCAACGGCAAGAAGATCAACTGTTCTTCGTCCGAAGTCAATCACCACTCACTGTCGCACTCTCACGCACAAACAGTCCCACAAGTCCTCACGAATATCACCGCAGTGCGCAGGTCCATCGAGGACTGGTCCCGCTCCAGTGTTCATCCTTGCATAAGACGTGTCTGTTCTTGAAAAGAAAACAGACGACCGTTCCACTACTTGTTGTCCACGGCGAAATTGTCCTCTTCGTCCCCGTGGTTCGGCGATGAGCCCGGCATCATGTCTCGGCACAGCTACCCGGGGGACCCGAGTCCACAGATGGCCCCGACGTCAGTCCCGGGGGTCGGCGAAGAAGCCCGGAGGACCCAGGAACGGTCCGAAGGCGTGACTCAGGCTCAGGTAGCGGGTAGACCACAGCCCCTGGCGTTCGCCCGTGGCTAAAAGGTCGAGGTGTGTCTGAAGAAATGGTCGGGGAGGGGGTGTGACTAGTCGTCGATGTTAATGTTATCGGAAAGAGGGGTGCACAGTCTTTTGGGGCGTGATCGGGAAACAACGATCAATGCGGCCACCATATCGGCCGTCGTCAAAGGCCGGGAATATGCCTTCACGTTGTCATCATGGCGTTGCTGGCGCTCGATGTGTGGGTCCTTTCGTGAGTGCTGGCGCTCATAGATAAGGAGCCCTCTTGCAGAGGGCGCACAGCGTCACTTGCTCCTTGTCCGTGTAGACACAGGGCGTATCTTGGGCGCGCCGCCCTTGTAGAGTGCGACCCTGGAACGGTGGCGGGACGGCGGCCGAATCAATTCCATGAGGCACCTGGAACTGATGGTCCCATTCCGCCCGGGATGCAAACCCCACGAGTCTATTCTGCTCCATTATGCACCACGTGGCCGCCTCGCTCGTTTGGGTGCGTCGCCAAAATGTCCGGTGGAACGCCGGTTTCCGGGAGTACGGGGGTGGCTGTGTGTTGGTGAAGCCATGAGTGGAACGGGACCGATTGTGAAGTGGGGGCCGTGGGGGAGGGGTCGGCGAGACCGTCTCCCATGTTGGGCTCCGGGCATATCTGCGGGTGAACGGAAGCGTAAAGCATAGTTAAGTGGAAGAGCTGAGACTGTTACTTAGCAACAGTCACGTGCGTCGCGTCGCGTTCCATAAGCGGTCGCAAGTCATTTTTATTAATAGGTCCGGTGACAGAACCTGCATCTGGGCATCGGAGTCGGTATGCTAAACGTGAAACGCGTTCTGCTAGTACGAGAGGGCCTTCCCATCGCTTGGCTAGGGGAACAGAAAATCCTTTATCGGCGTTACAGAGTGGGTGGGTTCGGGGGCGGACTAGGTCTTCGATAGCGAATTGTGCGTCCCTTCGGGCTTCGTTATATTGTAGCTGCTGTTCGGATTGAGTGTTCGATACTCTCTCGTGCCATTCGCAGTGCATCAGTGATATTATTGCGTAGTCGTAGTGCAAAAGCTGAGTGTGAGCGGCAGAAGCCAGTATCAGTGGTATTCAAAACATCGTTTTCTATACTCTGTTTCACCTTATGATGAACCACAGGAAAGGCTACAAGCGCGAGCTCCTTGCTCTAGGGCACATCTCGGCGGCACAAGCTCTCGTGACTTAAGTGCGGCTGTCAACGCAATGAGCTCGCGCTTCTAGCATTCGCCGCGGTACAACATAAGGTGAAACGAAGTATAGGGGCATTCTAAGCCCTCGGCCGAAGCTCAAGTGTGCGGGAGTGAAGCCGCGGTAGATATATTTTCTCTCGTCCATTTATAGCATAAATGGTGCATTAAGATTGGGAGGTCTGAGAGACGCGGTATCCTCGATGACTCTTACCAACCTTTTGAATGGTACCTCGTGGACTGAGCTCCAATTCCATGTATACTCCTGACGTAATAACTCATGGAGAGGACGGGCCATGTCCGCACAGTTCGGGACAAATTGGCGGTAAAATCCTACCATGCAAAAGTTTTCGCTGCAAACTCTTTTTGTCTTGCGGCATGGGAAATGCCATAATGGCGCTTAATTTGTCATCCTGCGGCTGAATTCAGCCGTTCTCTACTACGAACCCATGAAGTTCTATCCGATATGTCGCGAGTTGTATCTTCGCTGGTTTAATCGTTAGACCTGCATCAGTTACGCGCTGAAGAACGAGCTGCAAATGACGAAGGTGATTGTCAAGAGTGTTTGAGAACACAATTCCGCGTCGTCCATGTACACCATTGCGCAGTTAAACTTAGTATCCCCCAAGACTGTGTCCCTGAGCCTCTGAAAGCTCGCGGGAGAATTAGAAAGACCAATGGGAAGCCGATCGAATTCATAAAGCACTCTTTGAGAAATGAATGCCGTCTTTGGTCTATCTGCCTTGTAAACAGGGATCTGAAAAATCCTCTGCAAAAATCTAAAGCAGTGAAAATGTGCGCCGATCCCAGTGCATACATCACAAATGAAATAGATGGGAATGGACATGTATCTCTCTTTGTTACGGTGTTGAGGGGTCGATAGTCTACGCACAGGCGGGCTGTTCCATCGTTTTTAGAGTGCTAATACTATCAGGTTCCCCGGCTAGCTCAGTTGGTAGAGCATTAGATTCTTAATCTCAGGGTCGTGGGTTTGGGCCCCACGTTGGGCGCCGGATTGTGGTATCCAAGAAGCGAGCGACAACTGCCTTTGATGGTGTCTAGGCTCGTTCTCGCCACGTGCTCATCCCCTGAGCACCGGCTATTCCGGCGCGCCCGACGATCTTTAAGCACCTGGGATAAAAAGAAGGCACTCGAGATAAATATATTCCAAAAAGATATTTGCCCTTATTGAGGTGGTCGTCGAGATCAAGGAGAAGGTCACCAAAAAAGTGTAGTATGGAAACGTTTCAAGCATGGTAGGCTCTTCGTCAGTTTGTGAAAGAACGCTTCGTTATACTTTTCTTTCAATCAAAGCAAAAACGGCCGCAAAGAAGAAGTAATTAAAAAAAATGTTTACCATTTAGCGAGTATCTACTAAACTGAATTCTCGCTTAAAAGTCTAGTTTATTCCGGTAAAAAAGCAGTAAATAGTATTGAAAAAAATAATTTCACATTATTAACGCAAATATTTGCACAAACGCAGTTTTTGGGGCGTCTGGTTGGACAAAAGTGGTGTCATGTGAAGCCAATGAGAGGCCCAATGTAAAGAGTTTGCTCGTGTCACATTAAACGATCAAGCGAGAAAAATAAGGAAAAAAAAAGCAACAGTGCGGCACCGATCAAAGAATCTGAAATGTCCATAAAAAAAATAAAAAAAAGACGGCAATGATTTTTTTGATTATTGTGAAGGCCCTTCGGTTCTAAAGTATTAAATTTATGAATAAATTCAGATTCTTTAATTTTTCGATCTCTGGTGGTTCGAAAGCCACTCTCAAGTATAATAAAATTTGTGGTATTCTCGCTCACTGCTTGTCCGGAGAAAGGAGCCAAGACCTGATGGAGATACCTTTACTCCATCCGAGCCCGGTGTTCGGCTGGCTTAACGCTGCCATGGCTAAGTACCTGTATTGTCTTCCCCGTCACGCGCCTCGTCCCCCGTGCTTTCGCCCCGCGCTCGTTCATCGCGTGCCACCCGCATCGTCGCCAGAGTTCTCAGTGTCCGAAATCCCCATAAATTGAAGTCACGAAGTCCGTTATGTCCTGTGGAGTTTAAGTGACGAAAAACTGGTCCGGCAACGTGTTTACGTATGTGACTTTTATGTAGATTCATGCTTTTTCTTAGGCTTGTTCTAGTTTCTACTATGTATTGAATTAAGCATTCCTTATATTGAATCAAATAAATAACATTTTCCGAATTACACGTCTAAGGTACCGTCTATTTTCTAATTAAAGTTATTTGCTATGCTACGAATGGAGTTATTCATTATTATATCAACACACAAACTGCATTGGGTATTATTACATTTTATGACACCAAGAGGGACCCAGCTATGTTGGATGGAGTTTCTTGACTGTCTAAAAAATCCAATAAATTACGTGCTCTCCTAAACGCTATACCAGGCGGTCGAGGGATAACAGCCTTTAAAGCAGTGTCCATGTGTAAAATGTTCATCTGTCGTTTAAGAGTATTGTTAACTTTTGGAAGTTTTGACTGGTAAGGTAAAATTAGTCGTAATTCATGGTTCTTTCTTTTCGGTCGCTCTACTAAACGAAGGTACCGAGAGGTCGCTCGACATTTTGAAATATAATTATTTACTAACGGTAATGTGCATCCACGGTTAATGAAAACCCTCTCCTAGTGCTCTAACTTTTATATTAAAATCTTTATCTTCTGAACATAAGCGTCGTAATCGCAGCATTAGGCTGTATGGTATACCTTTTTGTTTTGTATCGGATGACAGCTTTTATAATCTAGAAATTGTCGTCTATCTGTAGGTTTTCGATGTAAAGTTGTTTTCAAACCATTTTTTGTAAGTCTTGTATTAATACTTATCTAGAAACCCTATTTCTGTATTTCTGTGTCGGAGTATTTATATGTAAATTTAATATATGGATTACATTTGTTTGCAAAATGAGTAAGATGAAAGAGTTCATTTTCCCCTTTATTGCAAATTGTAAATATGCTACCGAGGAAGTGTTTATAAAAAAAGGGGTTTATGCGGAAAAGAGTTAAGGAGCCGCTCCTCTAAAGACATGATATCGATATTGGCATAGGACAGAGAAAAACGAGATCCCATTGCTGCGCCATGTGTCTGTAAATAGGGCTCATTCATAAATGTTATGTTATTAAGTTCTAAGGTAAGTGGCATAAGAATATTTAAGACGCTTTTACTAACAGTGAGTTCGTTTTCGTAAACAATATTCAGGAGTGCGTGGATACCTTCATCATGCGGTATACTAGAGTAAAGATACACTACGTCCATTGTCACCAGCAACGTTCTATTAGCTCTGAAATCTATACGGATGTCCTTAATTAAATTTAAGAAAATGAGAGGAGTCTTTACGTAGGACGGGACACCGGCTGCAGTACTTTTAACTTGTCTCGTCAATAAAGTCTGAAATGTTCTCTGTATTTGTTATAGCTTAGGCAAGCAGAGTCATAGCGGCCACGTACTTCTTTAATGGAGACTGGCGTTCTTCAACGACCATGGCTGGTTGCCGGTGATTGAACCACTGGAGCACGAGCCCAGATCGCGCACCCCAGATTTCACGCGCCGGACACGTCTGCCCGGCGTGCAACAACGGCATTGTTGTATTATGCAACAATGATCACTATATTACAGTATTTGTACCTATTCGAGAAATAATGGGTCTACCTGGCTGATTTTGCTTGTGTGCTCTCATTAACATATAGAACTGTCGTTGTGTGGGACTTTTCTGAATGAGATTCCTTGAAATAATTCCTCTCTATTTTATTTTATCTACTAGGGAGTTTGATTGTTTTTTATTGCCTCTCGAAACTTAAGCGTTAGATCATAATCTAGTTTTTTATAGAACTCTAGTATCGTTCAGTTATTTAACTGCATCCGACATATAGTCGGCTGTGTTGACTATACATATACGTCGCCCTTCGTCAGCCTGGGCTATTATAATATATCTGTGATCTGTGAGGTGTTTCAAGCATCATTTATCTTTATGATTTAAATTATTTTTAATTGGGCTCTTTTTTTTATAGCAGATAAAATATTTTTCGGACCGCCTCTATGCATTTTTTTACATTATCATTTTGTTTATTCAACGAAGGAATCCAAAAGAATTTGTGTTTATATAAAGGCACTTAAAAAAAAGCTCCTTTGAAAAAAAAACAAAACAACCTTACAGTGCAATTGTGTGCAAAGCCATTTCATCCTTTGTGTAATTCGAAATCTTCACTGTTGTTGCGAGGAGTCGGGCCAAACTTTGACCTCCTCTTGAGAACTAACTCTTCGTATTTAGAAAGTACACAGGAAGCATAATTAATATTTCTGACTTTTCTCCACCCATATCTGTAGAATTTTCTGAGTCGCTTGTGTTAGTATGCTGTGTTCTGTTTATTAGGCGTGAGAAGCGTTTTTTTCATTTTTTCTTTTAGGGGCGAAGAAATCTCAGTGCACATTATCTCTAAGTGCTTTACGTTGTTTAGTATTAGTTACTTCTCGCTCCTTTTTATGTATGTAATGTTGCAATTTTTTAAATTATCAAGGGCAAACCAGAGTAAGTTTTTAAAATATTAGCAATCCGGGACTCTAAAGCACGAATGTTTTCGATTGACTGCTCTATGTAATGTCCAGTAAGGACATTTTAAGATTAAAAATGGGGCAATCCCATGTTCAGTTCATTTACGTGTGACAACACTATGATTGGAGCTCTATATGTGTTATAAAAAACCTTTGGGAACCTTTTTTTGTGCGACAGTTTTGCAGAAATAGTTTATGGGATGCAAATCGAATTAATTTATCAAAGCAAACGCGAAGATTAAAAAAAAAGGTTGAGAAAAAACTGTGGGAGTCAGTTTGAATCCGACGAACGTCTACGTTTACTTTGTGGGGCGCATCGAAAACGACCCAGCTAAGGTATTTCCATACTCGTACGGAGCCATCGCTTACACTTTGCCACGAAAGTTATGGGAAAGTCTCTGGCAACGACAATAGAACAGAATCTAAAGACGTGCCCTCCGAAAGTGGAACTCCCTCTGAAACATGTCCACTAGGTTCCATCTTCCTTTAGGCAACGTCTTCAAATTCAAGCGACCTAGGTGGTGAAAGGACACTCAAAGCAAGTGGGCAACTAAAATATTTTTGGAAGTAGTTAGCCAATTCAGCTATGCCCGCCCTACTTAGATGTAACCCAACTAAAGGCAAAAAAATGCCAAGGCATCTAAAAAAGGAAAAGAAAGAAACGGTCATTTAAAAAATACTGTTATCTCGTGAATAAAAGAAAACTCTTTAAAAAAAAAGTTTAATTCAAAGCTCGTTTCGTGAATCCATCGCACGTAGCCTGGTCCACGGGGCCCAAAATTATTCTCCAACTGGGGAGCAACGCTTGAGATAACTAGTCCCGTCCGGTCGTTTTTGCCGAATGTGTAAAATAAGATTATAAAAATAAAATGACGCACTGGAAAGGCGGCACACGGCAAATATCATTTGACCCGATTTGTAAAAAAAATAGAATTGACGTGACAAAGAAGGGAGTCCACGCTAAAAAAAAAAAAGTCAGAAATTACACCACCGGATTTTGAAACTACCGTCAGGCCACTACCGTTAAAAATAACAAGAGTGTGCAAATACTGAATGATGGAGGTTCCCACGATGGCGACCGTCTCCGGGCATCACAGGGGCAGGGGCACGTCCCGAGGCCATGACTGAAAGAACAGCACCTGGGAGCTAAAAGACGACACTCGAGAGTAATATATTTAAAAAATAATTACCCTTAACGAAGGAGACGGTCGTCAAAGAGCAAGGAGATGGTCCTCAATAAGAAGGTTGTGTACTCAGAGAAACGTTTCAAGCCTGATAAGCCCTTGTCAGTCTTTGAATGAACTCTTCGTTTTCCTTTTTTTTTTTAATCAAAGCAAAAACGGCCGCAAGAAGTAATTGGGAAAATGCTTACCGGTTAGCGGGTATCTAGTAAACTAAGTTGTGGCTTAAAAGTCTAATATTTCCCGATAAAAATTCAGTGAACGATATTGAAATAATTAAAGTTAATATTATTGACGCCATTATTTTCACAAAACCAGTTTTTGGGACACGTGGTTGTTGTTGTTGTTGTTTGGGGTTTTATGGCGCAACAGCAACGGAGGCCATACTGCGCCAAACAAAGTTAAAAAGGAAACAAGCTGTATCGTTACTGTGCTACAAAATAATAATTGGCTATGCGGAACTAGATCTGATTAATAAAACCTGTGTTAGTAATAAAAGTCAACACACGGTCAAATGGGATGAGGGGATATTCTCCCAGTAAAAGAGCAGGATGGAATGGGATTTGGAAATGAAACAATTCAGGAAAGTGAGTACGACGTTCATTGTCTAGAGCTGGACAGAGCCACAAGATATGCATGATGGTAAGTGTATCCCCACAATTATCACACACCGGTGGGTCCTCCCCACTAAGAAGATATTTGTGCGATATGTAAGAATGACCGATTCGAAGACGACACAACAAAACTTCATGGAATCGGTTGCTGCGAGAGGAGCTCTCCCAGAGCCCAAGAACCGGCTTTGTAATATGAAGCTTATTGTTGCACTCCATGTTCCATTGAGACTGCCATAAACGAACGAGGGATGACTTTGTTAGAGGTTTAATGTCTTGGTGTGGCAAACAGGTGTGAGACAGGGGTAAGATTACCTGAGGATGTAGCGAGTCTGTCTGCTTCCTCGTTACCTTTTATTCCCATATGACTGGGCACCCAACAAAATTTTATATTTAGGCCTCCATGTACAGCTTTATTAAGCTTATTTCGTAGTTGCTGCACCAGCATATTTTTAGTAGCACTCAAAGAGCATATTGCGGTAACAGCACTCTGAGAGTCTACAAATAGCACAGCCTGTTTTATTTTAGCCTGGAGAATATAATCTATGGCCATAGATATTGCATAAACTTCAGCTGTAAAAATGCTCGAGAAAGTATTTAGACGTTTCACTTTAATAAAACAATCGGAATGCACGGCGCTGCCGACAAATGACGACGTCTTAGCACCATCAGTGTAAAAATGAGTGTAACCTTCATACTTCTTCTCAAGCTCAAAAAATTCCTGTTGGATGATAAGGGCAGAGACGCTATGCTTATTAAACCTTGTGAGAGCCCAGTCACAAGCAAATGGCACTATGTCCCAGGGGGCAACACAGTCTACATTCTGCATAAGACTAACTTCGTCCAAACAAAGATCAAGTGCGGAACAAAATTGCTGTACTCGGAAACTTAACGGTCTTACGATGCTTGGCTTATTTTCAAAGAGGCGGCAAAATCTAGATTTTTGGAGGGATAGGTAGGTTGGATGATTACGGTTTGCGAGTATCTTGTAGTAATATGTTAAGCTTAGATGTTGGCGTCTTTTCTCGAGTGACATCTCATTTGATTCAGCATACAGGCTGAGGACCGGGGACGTCCGAAAAGCACCTGTTGCGAGTCGCAGTCCGAGGTGATGGACTGGATCCAACATCTTGAGCGCAGACGGTCGTGCAGAACCATAAACTGGAGCCCCATAGTCGAGCCGGGAACGAACAAGAGCGTTGTAAAGACGTAGAAGGCATTTTCTGTCAGATCCCCAGTTTTTATGGGCAAGGACTTTTAGAATATTTGCGGTTATGAGACATTTTTCTTTGAGTGACTTCAGGTGAGAAATAAAATTTAGCTTTTTGTCAAAGGTGACACCTAAGAACTTGTGCTCTTTTCTGACAGGGATGCAGGTTCTTTGCAGTTTCAGGGATGGTTCTAGTGACAGACCACGGCGTAGTGAAAATGGGACGCAGACGCTTTTCTCGGGAGAAAACTTAAAACCATTTTCATCTGCCCACTTGGCAAGCTTATTTATGGCAAGCTGCAGCTGGCGCTCACAGCTCGAAAGATTGCACGACGATGCTGAGATCTGGATATCGTCTACATAAAGCGAGTATGCAATGGACGGCGGCAAAACCTGGGCGAGAGAATTCATTTTGATTATAAAAAGTGTAACGCTCAGAACACCTCCCTGGGGGACGCCGTTTTCCTGAACGAACGGATCCGACAATACGGTCCCAAGTCGAACCTGAAACGTCCTCCCTGTTAGGAAATCTTTTATGCACTGCAGCATACGACCGCGAATTCCATAGCCATAAAGGTCTTGGAGGATGCCATATCTCCATGCCGTATCGTAGGCTTTTTCTAAATCAAAAAAGACTGACACACAATTCTGCCTATTCACGAATGCTTCACGTATGACCGTTTCTAAGCGCACCAAATGATCCAAGGTCGATCGTCCTCTACGAAAACCGCACTGATTGTTATCCAAAATGTTTTCCTTTTCTAGAACGTACACCAGCCGCCTGTTTATCAGTCTTTCATAAGTTTTCCCTAGACAGCTGGTTAAAGCGATCGGACGGTAACTAGAGGGCAGAGATGGATCCTTACCTGGCTTCAGGAGAGGGATAATGTGTGCCCGTTTCCAAGCCGCTGGAAAACAAGCCCTTTCCCACAAGGAATTAAAGAAATTAAGAAGGGATTCAAGAGACTCTGTAGAAAGATTACGCAGCATTTCGTAATGCAGTCCATCGGGTCCAGGGGCAGAGATCTTTTTGATATGTAGGGCACTCTCTAGCTCATACTGCGTGAAAGGCTGATTATAAGATACGGCATTTGATCCCGTTGTGACTATATTATGTTGCTCTGCACGTCGTTTAAACAACTTGAAGGAATCAGAATAGCTAGAGGAGCTGGACACGGAATAAAAGTACTCCCCAAGGACGTTAGCTGTATCTTTCAGTGATGCAGATGGAGGGTTGAAAATGGGGATCGTAAAACCCCTATAGACCCCTTTGATTTTCTTGAATCTATCCCAGACCTCCTTAGCAGTTACAAAGCTGCTAAGAGATGACACATATTTCATCCAGGTTTTCCGTTTCGATCGCTTACGGGTCCACCGGGCTTTGGCTTTTCGTTTTTTAAACTCTACCAGGTTTCTTGAGGTGGGATACCGCCTGAACTTGCCCCATGCCTTATTTTGCTCTGTGCGCGTAATGGCGCACTCCTTATTCCACCAGGGTTTGCACTTGCGTGGCAGAGTACCGGTAGTTTGGGGAATCGACTGCTGAGCGGCGTTTATTATTTGCTCTGTCACATACAATGTGGCCTCATCCGCACTCATGGAGGAAAACAGGGATGTATCCAACGTGGAGTTTAACTTAAAAAGAGACCAATCAGCCTTGTCCAACTTCCACCGAGGCATTCGTTTTAAAAGGGTGGGAAGAAAAATGTCGCTCTCTAAAACAATAGGAAAGTGGTCACTCCCAAAAGGGTTATTAAGAACCTGCCAAGAAAAACAAGGCAGTAATGAAGGTGATGCAATAGATAAATCAATAGATGTAAATGAATTGTGAGCTGAACTAAAAAATGTAGGCTCTCTACTATTAAAAAGACATAATTGGGATGATAATAAAAACCGTTCAATTACTCTGCCTCGAGAATCGAGACGAGCACTGCCCCACATGGGATGATGGGCATTAAAATCACCTAAAATTAAAAAGGGTTGAGGGAGTTGCCCCACAAGTCCCTGTAGGTCATGGAGATGCAGGGGAACATTTGGAGGCAAATAAATAGAAACAACTGTTATAAGACGGTCTAAAAGAACACGTACCGCTACGGCTTCCAGTGGGGTGCACAGTGGGACCTCGGAGCAGGCAACCCCACTCTGCACAATCACTGCCACGCCCCCAGAAGTGGAATTAAAACGATCTTTACGAAAAACTTGATGGCGCCTTAAAATCTGTGTATGATGAGATTGAAGATGAGTTTCTTGTAATGCAAGGGCAATAGGCCGAAGATCATCCATAAAATAATTAACGTCATCAATATTAGGTAAAAGACCACGACAGTTCCACTGCATAAAATGCAAATTCTTCATTTATCTAAAAAGGTGAAATGGAAAATTAAAATGAGAGAGGCAATGAGAAAATTGAAAATATTAAAAGAATGGTTATTTGGGAGGAACCACTGGCTTTTTCCCTTTGGGCTTCGGAGTCT
>JAZHYW010003565.1:310000-314810 GCA_037355805.1 Ixodes ricinus | reverse complement strand
TGGCTGTCGGAGCAATGCTCCTCCATCGCCGAAGATGACCTCGGTGTGTTCGATTTTCGAATGCTTTTTTAATAGGAAAATCGGCCGCGCATCGTTACGATTTGTGGATTGCTAGGATGCTTAGAGGCCGCAGAGTGAGTTATCGCCATATTTAGGCGATCTCAGCAACCTCCTCAGGGCATCTTTAAAGGCTCCGGTAGTGCGGTACGCGGAACATGGTAACGGTTTGCTACAAGTCTCTATTTTCAGAATGCATGCTTGAAATATGCCGTTTATACTAAGAGTGTTTGGCCAATGGGCAGAGATTGTTGCCCGCTCTAACCAGCGGATTTCGCGACAGCGCAAAATGGCGTTACTTCTTTCTATCTTTTATTCCTGAGACATCTCATAAAATCCCTATGAGTCAGAGCCCCAAAATGGCGAATGGAGGTAGTCATCCCCCGGTTGCCAGACTACGCTGCTGTGGTTGCCAGACTGTCAAAATCTGCTTAAGAAGGCCAAACTCTCTCAGTATAAACGGCTCTGAAAAAGTTCGGGAAGGCATCATTCCGACAGGCTTCCGGAGGATAGAATGCTACAAACGCATTGTTGAAAAATTTAGGCTCTTATCTCCTGAGGACGGTTACTGCACGACGAATGACAGAGTGCAGTGAGCTGAAAAGGCGGTTGTTTAGAGCTCAAAAGATTTTATGAAAGCGACTCAAACACAAGGTGAACTAATGCATATTTCAATCTGCTATCGACACAGCACAAAAGTGCACGTAAATGGACTGTCTTGCACTTTAAAAAAAAAGTATTCCGTCATTAATATGTTTGTTTTCTTAGTTAAGCTGTTACTGGTTACCATGACAAAATGAAGACCTGGATTCCTTTCTTAGTAGCTTCTACAAGGCACGAACGTGTTCCTGCAATTGCCTAATGACTTCTTTTACGCTACGCTAGGTTTTGTTTGTTTTTTTTTAAACAGATATAGTTTTCCATCGGTGATCCTTTATCAATCCATTCTTCTGCACAACCTGTGATATCCGTATCGCTCAGCAATGTCACCCACGTATTAAGCTATTTGTCAGTGACCGCAAGCCTCAACTTTTGCTTTGAGCAGAAATCGCTTTAGAAAGAAAAGTTTCGTTTCGAAACTGACATCAACCGAGCGCAAGCTGCGTTCAAAGCTAAATTAAAAATAAAAAAGTGACGAAATAAACGACGGGGACGCGAAATAACCTATATTTAATCCCTTTCACGTGAAACGGAATCCGCGGTGACAAATCGCGAGTTGTCTCGAAGTTGAGGCTGGGAAAAGAAACGAGAGAGGAAAGCGCCAAACCGAGATCGACGGCGGGGCCAAGAAGCCGCGAGCCCCGAAGCCTTTTTCTCTTGACTGCGGTTTACTTTTATTTTCATTTTTTTTTTCCCCGGATGGCGGTCATCTTGGCCGCCGCGACACCCAAGAGCCCCAGGCCCGAAAACAAAATAGCGGAAAAGTGGCTTTTTTTTGGCCACTATTGCCAGGGGGACAGGTGTTCGTGGCGGAGGGAAGGAACGAAAAGAGCGGCCCATGCATTACTCTGGGCGGGCGCACGCTCAAACGCAGCGCGTCTCCAAAACAAGAAGAAACGAAAACAAAACGATGGTTCGCTGAACGCTAAAGTCCCAAAAATTCTTTCGCCTTAAAATAAGAAAAGAAACAGGCCAAGTTTGAAGTACGACGAAGCAAACGTTGGTCTTAGAAGAGGCCCGTTAGACCGAGCGCGCTCAGGGGTCCGCGGAGAAAGTAAGCAGCTAAAGGATAACCCTTTAGCAATCCTTAAGTAATCCTTTGTGCTCTATGGGGGAAGGGGGGATCTGGAGCCAGGGGAGAAAAATGGATGGCTTGATAGCCGGGGCCCGCTGGAGGAACCGGGCGGAGATTGAGCAGACGCCCGGGAAAAGCGGCGACCGCTCCAGACAAAAAATTAAATGGAGGAAAAAACAAAATAAGCTCGCTGGAGGAGGAGGAGGGGGAGGAGACCTAATGGCCATAAAGAGTAGCTTCACTCGGCGCACTAAACATGCATGAACCCCAGTGAAGCGAGACAAAGTGTCCTCCCCGGCAGCACGCGAACCTGAGTGTTCCTCGTTCCGATAAAGAGGCTCAATGACGCGTAGAGGAAGCTGTTTTACGGGCCCCGGGGCTCAGCCCTGGTTTAAGGCCGTTTAATTACGAAGAGCCTTAGTGGATATCTCGGGCCGTGGTACACACCGTTCTGCATGCGGAGCCCATTGATCCGCCGGTCGTGTGTGCCAACGACAACTTGGTTAAGATGGCGAGCGACCGAGGAACAGTTTCTTTTGTAAGCATCGCAAACGCAAACCGCAATTTACGCTGGATTTCGAGCATATAAATCGTCATGCCCTACGCTGCGGAGCAGAACTAAAATTTCTGAGTGAAGGTTGTTTCAGGCGAGTTGTTCGCTAGGAATGTGATTGACGCTCTCAGTGATCAACACAGGAATTTAAACGTTTGTTAACTCAAGAAGATTCCTGGTAAATGCAAACTGCACCGCAGTACACTCATAACGCACCGTAATCGTGCAATCTTCAATAAAAGTTCAGCCCTTTTGTTGTTGAGTCAGCATGAGATTAGAACACAAGGATGCTCACCTTTTTCTGACAGGTTGAGCTAATTAAAGAAGTAGCAGTTATTGGTGTTCCTCGAAAATTGAGGTGCATGATACATTCAAGAACCTTGACAGGCATGTATTTATTTATTTACTTGTTGCTACACCTCAAATGCCCCATACATAGGGTATTACATGAGGATGACTCTTCGGTGGATGACGTACTTAACGGCGTTCCTGAAAGGATGGTGAGGGAGGTGCCCGGCGTCGGCGGGCAGATCATTCCAGTCCCCTTGCCGTCACAGACACAAAACGACCAGGGATTTGCCGATGTTCGAGCATATAGAGGATAATCTGCTTTTTCATGACTAATGCGGTCTACAAAACTCGGTAAGCTGGCATGATAACAGAATTGCCGACTGGATGTAAAATATAATTCAGAAGTGTCTAGCGTTACGTCCGACGTAACCCAAGTTACGTCGAATCTCCGCCTTCCCTAGGTTCACGGGGGAGAGAGAGGAGGGCGGGGGGGGGGGAGGGGTTAGGTATACGCGTTTCCAGTGCTCCGTCCGGACGTAACGCTAGCCACAGCGTGCACATAATTTGTGAAAGAGACAGAGCCCGGCAACTTTGCGTCGTGACTCAAGGCTTGGAAGATCAGCATGAGATTTGAGTTCGGTGGACACTGGTGTGGTAAGCGTAATCGAAAAGGATGTAATCTAGCTGCGAGATTTTGAATGAATACATTTAAGTGATTTAGAGAGGTTAAATTGATAAGGGTCCCAGACAGCGCTTGCATACTCTAATTTTTGGTCGCACGTAGGTGGCGGATATAGCGCTTTCACCTCAAGAAAAAAGGAAGTTTTGCTCAATGTTCATGCGCCGCGCGAAGTAGTTCCTTACTGAGACTTGGATTGTCGGAGCCAGAAGCGATGCTTTTGGGCGTTTGAAACGTGTACGCCTCAATAAGGTAACATGTATCTAATCTAAAATGCACCCACATATCTCATGCTAATTCTCAGCATAAAGGGGAAAACTAGTAATGTTCCGCGAGAAACCGTACCTTTTATCCTATGGTTTTGATGTGAAGCTTGAGTATAGTAGTTTGACAGGGGAAGAGGCTAGTCGCAAGTTTCGCACGCAGGTAGCAATGCCCCGGTTAGCTTCATTAGGTTACGTTAGTGATGTGAGAAGACCACGCAAGATTATGAGCCAAGTTTATGCCTAGATATGTGTAGGAAGAATATGCAGAGGACATTACCGAACTGGCAGACTGGTGTACCTCGGGGTCGGGTAGAATTGCCTGCAGGTGGAAAGAGATTAAAAGGTGTTTTTGTAACATTCGGGAGACATTGAACACATTTGTTGCACCATTCTTCGATTTGATAAAGCACATACTGGAAGGTATGAGCACCGTGGGTATTGATGGGACGAAAAATTACGCAGTCGTCGGTGAACAAGCGAATGTTAGAGGATATTTTAGTCGGCGGAGTCATTTATATGAGATTAAAAAAGCAATGGGAGCGAGGACAGTTCCCTGAGGCGCACTTGGAAATAACTGGGCATAGGGAGCGGAGTGGTCGTTGGCGTAAACAAACTGATGCCTGTCGGTTAAGAAGATTCATATCCAGTTGTATACAAGGCTGTCAGGGTTTCAACGCGGAAAGCCTCCAAGAAGAGAGACGTTTGTGAAGAACTTTATCAAAAGCTTTTTCGAGGTCTAAAAAAAGAGCATCTACCGGTATGTTATGGTTATGCACTTGAACTTAGATTGTTAATGAACAATGCTGGTGGGCCTCGCAAGAAAGCCGCTTTCAGAAAACCATGTTGATTTGGGTGAAAAACGTTAACAGATGCTAAAAAGCTATATAGTGTGTGTAACTTACATATTCCATTAATTTTGATGAAACACTGGTGATAAAAATTGGACGATAGCTGTTACGCGAAGAGGAGGGATCTTTCTTCGGCACTGGAATTATCTTGCCCTCTCTCCGGTCCCTCGGCGGCACTTACACTCTATATGACAGAGATTGCTGAAAAAATATTAGACAGAGATGATAACGTGTGTTATATTTCACTTTTCTTAATATCTTTGAGTCGATGCCGTCCACGCCGGTAGATGATGTTAGCTCTAACTTGATTCAGAACGCTTTAGAGATGCCATTAGGATTGAAAAGTAATGTTAGGCATCACTGAAAAGATCAAAGAAGAGG